>JANAVB010028291.1:370000-375000 GCA_029216955.1 Iris pallida
GCAGGGTTAGACAAGGCGACCATATATCCGCCATGGTCTTCATCATTGCGGCTGACGCCCTGAGCAGGAACCTTAACAACATGGTCAACACCCCTAACTTTCAGCACTATCACACTTCTAGCGGGTGCCCTATCATCACCCACCTGGCCTTCGCTGACGATTTACTCATCTTCTCTTTCGGAGATGAAGGAGCGGTGACAGTTGTTCACAACACACTGCAGAGGTACTCTAGATGCTCCGGCCAGAAGATCAACCACTCAAAGAGCGTAATCTACACCCACCACAACACCAATAGAGAGCATGCCATCAATCTCTCCAACCTAACATCCTTTTCCGTTGCTCACCCTCTGTTCAACTATATTGGCTGTCCTCTTGTGTATAGGAAATCCAACGTGGCCCTATTCGAGGACTTGACTAATAGAATCAGGAAGAAACATGAGGGGTGGTATAATGCTACCTTGTCCCCTAGTGGCAAGATGATCCTCATCAATCACGTTCTCTCCTCCATCCCCATTCATACTCTGGCTGCTTGCTCGTCGCCAAGAAGGTCCTGTCTTCGATCGAACAGATCTTTTGTAATTTCTTCTGGGGGCATAGCAACGGTCCTAGATAAGCATCGCTGGGCTAGCTGGGACTCTATGGCTCACCCTACAGGTGAAGGGGGTTTGGGATTCACCAAACTCACCCACATAGTCAAAGCTTTCTCGATGAAATTGTGGTGGAAACTGCGCACGAGCAACAACTTATGGAGCAGATTTTGAAAGCTAGGTACTTTAAACACACCCACCCTTCATTGGCCACTGCCAACTGCAGATCCTCAGCGGCATAGCGTCGCATCCTCAATGGTCGTGACCTCGTCGAACCGGCGATGAGACTCACTTTGGGTACAGATGATTCGGACCCTTTTCTGGAGAGGGGTCGGGGATAGCATGATCCCTAGTCTCACTGAGATCCAGAGCAGGCAGCAGAATTAGAGACCTGTGGATCCCACCATCGTAGACTGGACCTGGGATCAGATTCGTGAATGGTCAGGTAATAAGGTGGTGGACAGCATCCGCACGAGCGGATTACGTATTGGTATCGAGCCTGACGAGCTGAGATGGATGCTGGAAGCGTCTGGGACCTTTCGGTGAGGTCGACGAGATGTGCCATCCGGGGTTTTGGGCAGCAGCACACTCCTATTGCGCACTATTGGCACACCTGCATTCCTAAGAAGTGGTCCTTCCTAATGTGGAGAGCCATTAGAAAGAAATTACCCACACACGACACCCTCAACACCTGTAACGTCCCAGTCCCAAAATACGTAGGACTAGGAACGTAGACATGCCAGCTGTATTCATACGAAGTATACTCCAATATATGGAAGCCTCGTATAAATACATAAGCTGTAAAATACAGTAGAACCAATACTAATCTCATCCACAAGAATAAAAGAATAAAAGATCATATAATGAGAATAAATTGTCTTGATACAATATGTTGGGCGGAGACAAATCCACTACCAATAAAATAAAAAAAAGTACATAGAAAATGAAATGAGTGGCGAGCGAAGCGAAGACGATCCAAATGCAATCATCCTCGAGAAATAGCAATGAACACGGCTAGAGCGAAAGCACCTGCGAAAGACAATCGCACACACCTGGCAAGACAACCAGGTCCTCAGAGGGACGTAACAAGACACATCATAGCATGCCATATAAACTGAATAAATATTGCTCAATAAATAAGTAAATCGAATTTATAACATATTTCAATACGCATACTGAACGAGCGTACCATCCCCCCAACCAAACAAGGACAGGAGATGGTAAAAATTCACGGCGACGTATCTTTCCATGCTAAGAATCCGATATAGTATCCGAACCCCAACAAGGTTCAATACCTTCTCATCGGAGTAGTAAGTCACACCTACAACCAAACAAGGACAAGATGTGACGAACTAATCCACGACAAGTTATTGTTCCAAGCCACGGTCAGATACAAGTACCCAAACCGAAAGTACTTGTACCTAACGGATATGGTAGCCTACCGTCTATGTGAAATGTAGTTAAGAACAATCCTTCCTATGCATGGGCCCTGGCTAAATAGGATCGGCGTAGTCCCCCTTGGGCACCAGAGGCCCAGCAGGAAGAGCATGAATAATCATGTGTCATCAACCCCGTATCTCCAGCGGAGAGTCCGGGTCACAAGGGAAGTGCATCGAAGCCCATACGCTAAGGAATTGTCCTCCCCGCCCAATGCCTATTATGTTGTATCCACAACATTAACCTCTATAACCGCTAAGTCAAACTAGTATGCAACCTCTATTAGCGGTTATTCCTATCGCACGGCTTGTACGTACTGGTGGCCAGCCAATCACGCACTTTCGTGTTCTAAATGCGACACACAACTTCGTGTTTACAACGTGTCAAGGCCAATGAATGCGACACACAAGGTGGTCCCTTAAATCTAGGTTTAATTTGTAAGAATATAATACACAGCAGGAAATATAAAAGAACAGTTATGCCATGTATCACAGTTTATAAAAAAAATAATAGACATGCATGAAATATGAGCTAAAAATAATTAACAGCTAATGGCAAGGTGTCTTGCCTGGTAGAGCGCCTGGTGTGCCGCGATGATCAAGGTGGCACGATCTGCAACTTCGGTGCAACTACTATGCAAGGTGATCTCGGACGATGACACGGATGTGTTCCATTGGGTCCAGAAGGGTCAATTTAGTTAGGGTGGACAAAAGGTAGGTTGGATTGGTAAAGGAATAGGAAAGCTAGGCACATCACTAGATGGGAAAAATCGTAGGAAGTCCAAATATATTTTATATCAATATTTAAAATCTATAATAAATTATTATTAGTTCAAAAATACTTTTAGTTTAAATACTTAAAAAATTTGCACTAGTAAATAGATGGGTTGATAATATTGAAAACATAAAAAATCGTTTTAAAGCAAACTCCTTTATGAAAATATCATTTTTTTTAGGTAGAAAGCTATAATTTCTTTTATTAGTAAAAAAATAGATGTTTGAAAAGACTGGAAAATCATTAAATAAAAATAATAATATAGTTTAGTGAATATATCTATATTTACACTAACAGTAATTAGCAATATAATATAGTAGACCGATTGAAAATAATAATACTATAGTTGAAATACTGCAATTATAAAATACTAATGTTAATAATGATAGAAACTAGTATACATACATAATAATTAGTACATAGTATATTATTTTATAACAATAATAATAATAATAATAATAATAATAATAATGAGAATGAGAATAGTAATACAAATAATGAAGCTAATATTAATATAATAATAACATGATACTAATAGTAATTATTATAATGAATAACAGTATAAATAATAATACTAAGTATAATAATAACAGTTATATAATATAATAATAATAATAAATATAATATAATAATGATAAGAGAAACCAGTAAAAAAATAATAATAATAAAAATCAGAGAAAAAAAATCAGAACAAAGTCGGAACAGCTGTCCCTCCAACCGAGGGGACTCAGCCAAATCGAAAGGGAAGAGAGAGAGGAAGAGGGTGGAGAGGAGAGAGGAGACGAGCGGTCGTCGACCTTACGGCTTCGGCGGACGTGTGGAGGGGAGAGAAGGGTCACAAGGGAAGTAGATCGAGAGGCTCGGGTCCGGCAGGGCGAAGGGGGTTTGGGGTTCGTCAGGGCCGAGGAAGGCGGTGCTGCGGAAGAGGGAGCGGCGGCGATAGGCGGAGGGAGGCGACGGGGTTTTCCGCGAGGAAAATAGGGACGGAGGCTGGCTGGTGAGGACGGGCGGAAGCGGGTCAGTGGAGGAGTCGGCCGGCTAGGGCAGCGAGCCGGCGGCGGAGCGGACACGGTTGGCGCGGCGGACGCCGGATCTGCTCGGCCGGAGGGGGTTTCGAGAGGGCGCGTCTCGGCGGACGGCTCGGCGCGCGGAGGAAGACTCGGCGGAGAGCTGCGATGCGCGCGCGGAGGTTGGCGGCACACACGCTGCAGCGTCTCGGGGTCGGCGGCGCGCGGCCACGGCGGAGGCGGTCGCCGACAGAGGTTAGGGTTAGGGTTTTCTTATTTCTATATATTTTTTCTCTTCGGATGGTGGTGGCTGTCATGTGTGTCGGCAAGGAGGAGGTTAGGCGAAGTCGGCGGTCGGAGGATTACCGGGGCGAGGGGTCCGGTGGTCTGGAGGAGGGAAGGCGTGGCGGTGCGGTGGTTGCGGTGAGGTGCGGAGCACGGGGTCGTTGGGTATGGCTGGGAGTGCCGGGGTCGGGCTGTGGCGGATTCCAGGGAGATGTGGTGGCGGGACGCCGGAGTGGCGACGATGGTGATTGACGGTGTCGTGGTTGTGCTGATAATGGTGGTTATGTTGTGGGCGATGGTGGTGGTGTACTGGAGGTCCAGGAAGAAGGCAGTGGTGGTCGGACAGGGAGGTAATGGTGTAATGGAAGTCGGAGTGGGCTTAGCGGTGGTGGAGACGGGGTGGTTGCTGCGGTGACGATGACGATGACGAGGGTGATGGTGTTGGCTATAGATTAGGAGTAGGATTTAGGAATTTAATATTTGTCGTGTTGGGATTGTCGACACGGAGGAGAAGTCAAAATGTATATATAACAATATGGAATAAGAATTGGACGATGGAACACGGACATGAGGCACTCACCATTGGGTTATGAATTTTGTGGAGGAATTCATGGAAGATGAATAATGTGGAGGAGTACCTGCCTATATTTATAGGATGTGGGAATTCCCACTTAGATAAGGAGTAGGAGTAAATTAAACCCATTAATAGATAAGTCATAATTTAAATTAAAAGCAATCAAATCCAAATCCATATCTAATTTAAATCAATTTAAATACTTTTAGTTAAAATCAAATCAATTTAAAAATAGATAGTTACTATTAGATGTATCCATGGAATCAATTCAAAATTTAAACTGTCAAATATTTCAAATATGTTTTCCAAAATACTATAATAAATAAATTTCGAAAA